>OZ030005.1:194207158-194214658 GCA_964023405.1 Apodemus agrarius
TGTGTGTGTGTGTGTGTGTGTGTGTGTGTGCGTGTGCGTGTGCGTGTGCGTGTGCGTGTGCGTGTGTGTGTGTGTGTGTGTGTGTTAAATTGAAATGTCTCCAATGCTTTTATCAACAAGTATCATAAGCTTTTAACTTGTGGCAATTATATTTAACTTAAGAATTTAGTAATCACTCACTCTAGGAGACACATAAGATGATAGCTTTAAACCCAGCCCCAGACCCTCATGGCAGAAGAGGAAAAGCAGCTTACAAGCTGCCTCTGGCCTTCCCGTGCTGTCTGTGTCACATGTGAGCCACACACATAAGTAAACACAACCATAAAAAGGACTGAATCCTTAGAAGATTCTAGAAAATTAAGACACAGCTCTTTTACCTTTACACCATAAAATATGTGTAACTTCTGGGAGAAACCGTCAGGCATTAAGGGCAGCCTGCTGTACTCACCTCTATTGGAAATAGCACTCGGACATAAATTTGAAAGTTACCATTAAGGAATGTTTTATTAAAAACCAAACTGAGAAATAGGTGAGTCAAGTTGTTTCCTGGATCCAAACTACAAATTGTTGTGGCAAGCCACGGATGATGACTCCATTGGGACATGGGCATGTATTTTTAAACCTTTGAGATTGGAGAGCAGCGTGAAGAAAAGACCGAAAAGAACAGCTTGTCCTGCCACTGGGTGACTCACGTGGAAACTTCCATTTGTGCCGTTTCCTAGCAGGATTTTCAGAGCTAAGAGGTGGGTTGTTTTAAAGCATAATGTTATTTAGATGATATGTGAGTGTGTGTGTGTGTGTGTGTGAGAGAGAGAGAGAGAGAGAAAGTGTGTGTGTGTGTGTGTGTGTGTGTGTACACATGGAGGCCAGATGTCAACCAGGTATCATGTGCTAGCTACCTCTCATTGGCCTAGAGTCCCTGTCAGGCTAGGCTGGCTAGCTGGCCTCAAGAACGAACCATCAACCTATCTTTGCCTTTTCATTACTAGGATTACAAGTGGATATACCCATGCCAGGGCCCTTGTACAAAGCTCTGTGAGACCAATCTCTTCATGCCTGCGGAGGTTACCTTCCGTAGCCCTGTGTACCTACTATCACGGCATCTTAGGAAAGGTACCATAGCCTCTGTTTACATTTGCCTCTTGATAACTACTCGATCTAATAGTTCTTCCCAGATTCAAGTAAATTTATGAGCATCAGGGACATAATGAGCTGTTAGTAGTGATATCTTCTTTCTACTCTCCATACTTGTCCCATGTGTAGAAGCAACTTGGAATACATGACCTCCTCCACAGCAGGGAAATCAGTCGCTGTGACTGTCTAATGGTCACTTAATCCTTTTGGTAGTAGTATTTATTTCATTAGTTTCAATGCTTGTTTGGATTGCTCCCACCCTTTAAGAACATCTTATAATACAGTTCTCACTTGGACATTATAATAAACTCACGAGCTGTTGCCATTCCTGAGCTTTAGGCCTTGATATTCATACATAGTTCTGAAATTATTATTTCCCAACTCACCGCTGCTCTACTTCATGGGGAACAAATCCAGATATCTCACTTACTCAGTGGCATCTATATATAATACCAAATCCCTCCACTCCTCATTCTGACAAGCTCCACAGAGGAAAGAAATGTTGCTGTCATGCTGAAAGGTCAAGATGGGGACTGGCGCATAGAAATCAAGTTCTGGAAGAAAGGTTGGCAGGCAAGAACGTGGGTGTGTAAGACTCACCCACTTAGGGTTACCCTGGAAGCAGGAATTAAGAAATGCCTAGCAGGAGTAACTACAACCCAATCTTACTGGAGATATTTTCTCAATTAAGTTTCTCTCCTCTGAGATGACTCTAGCTTGTATCAAGTTAACATAAAACTAGCTAGGAGAGTAGGCATACAGGTAGGAAGATAGGGTTTAAGTAAAATTTATAGCATTACAAAAGCCCAGGACCCTGAAACAAAGTTCTGGGAAAGATGGTGATAACTAAAATGCCTCATTGGCTTTAAAACTCCCCCAGTTCTGCTCCATAGCCTAAAGGTATTAATTCTAAATGTGTGGTCAGCTCTGAAGGTATGGAAACTAAAAGGAAGAGAAAGGAGGAACACCATTTCAAACTCAGAAGAAAGTGATGAAGGCTGTGGTGGCTTGAATATGCTTGGCCCACAGAAGTGGTACCAGAATTTACCACTAAGGTACCTATAAGAAGGTGTGGCCATGTTGCATAGGTGTGGCCTTGTTGGAGGAAGTGTATCACTCGAGGAGTGGACTTTGAGAGTCTTCTCCTGGCTGCCTTCAGATCAAGATGTAGAACTTTCAGTTCCTCCAGCACCAGGCCTGCCTGGACACACTGCCATGCTTCCTGCCCTGGTGATAATGGACTGAACTTCTGAACCTGTAAGCCAGCCCCAGGTAAATGTTGCCCTTTTTAAAAGTTGCCTTGGGCTCTGGAGAGATGGCTCCTCGAGTAAGAGCATGAACTGCTCTTCCGAAGGTCCTGAGTTCAAATCCCAGCAACCACATGGTGCCTTATAACCATCAGTAATGAGATCTGTCATCCACTTCTGGTGTCTGAAGACCACTACAGTGTACCTACATATAATAAATAAATAAATCTTTTAAATGAATAAATAATAAAAGTTGCCTTGGTCATTGGTGTCTCTTCACCCTAACTAGGACAAAGGCTTTAGCTCTCAAAGCCCCCCACGCCCCCCAAAAAATCACTACAAATTGACAGAGAGCCTCTCCAGAACATGATGTTCAGGAGCCGAGCATCGTGGTGGAGCCCAGAGCCTAATTCTGAGCACATTTCTATCTCCTACAACTGCACTGACCCTTCAGAGAAGTCATGACGACAGACCAAAATGTTTGTAATCGTTCATTTATCACACCTTGGCTGGTCCAATTTCCAGAACCATTTTCGGTCCTCCTCAGGCCACCCACTTCTGTGGGTCCAGGAGGAGCAGCACATGTGGCTGTTACCAGACGTGCATGCACAGAGCAGTCTTCAAATAGTGCATGGCAAAGAAGGATAGCAGCCAGTGGCCTGCAAGGGTAGCTGTCCAGCAGCCATGGATGAGCGTGAAAGGAGACTGGAAATGAAAACAGGCTGGGGGGGCTGAGAGAAGGAAGAAGCCACAACAAAAGTTTCTGATCAAGGCTCGAAGTTTAATATGTAGCACTGTGTTTATTTAGGGAGAGCCCACAGACCCTATTTCAGCCGGATTCTGTTGGCAAGCAAGCTCAGCAGGCAGTCTGCTCCATAGGAAACTGCAGGCAAGGCACAGCAGAAGACTCCACCCTAGGTGGGCTAGGTCTGTGGAGGACCAACCATGGCAAACACTTAGGGTCTATTTAGCCTGCTCAAGGCTGGGGGAAGGGCACATGCAAGGGCTTCCAAGTGACCCCAAACACACCCCTGTGAGGAGCCCCTGAGGTGGTACCTGCTTTGCTGGCAGCCCCGGGGAACTCTTTAAAATACAGACGTTTCGATGACTTCCAACATTCAAATCCACAGACTCTGGGATGAAGCTCTGAACTGCAGCAGACTGCTAACAAGCTCCCAGGTGAGTTGGAAGTCGAGACAAGACCCTATACAAGGTATCCCGGAAGATGCCTCGTTCTCCCTCACCTGACTCCCCTACAACCGATCTACCATGAGTCTTTTAGGCACCCGGTGGTTATTAGTCCCCTCATAGCTGCGCCCCCCTCCCCTGCTTGTATGCTTGTTAAAACCCCTAGGAGTCTTAAAGAGGAGGCCAGGCCATGTCAATATTCATTTAAACACCCCGGGTTATTACAAACCACAGACAAGCTTGGAAATAACTGCTTTGTCATCGCCACTCTGTAAAAGTCTGCGGGCCAGCAGCACCTGCTCTGGCGCTTGTTAGAAACAGAGAAGCCTGGCCCCTGCTCCAGCAACGAAAGATTCATGCCTTCATTTAACCAACCCCACACAACACGTGTAAGGATGCTCGTTTGAAAGGCTCAGTTCCGATTGCAGCGTCCCCATTTGGCGGTCAGCTCTGAAGAACAGGACATGAGGGTGAAAGAGACTGCTCCCCAGTAAACAGACAGGGGAGCAAAGGGACTGGGGGCCATTTCTAAGTACTTAGTGACTTCAGGGAGCACCAGAACCATGCCTGGACACCCTCCCCCCTACACACACTGCCAGTCGTCCAGCACTTTAGAGACACTACAAAGTCCCAGTCCTTTTGCTTTTCACTTGGTGATTGGCCTCACTGAGAGGGGCGCATGCGCTGATTGGTGTGCGATGGCGCCTCAAGCCCGCTGTCGAGCTGCAGAGTGCACAGAGAGCCTCAGCACCCACCCAGGTCCAGCAGGCATGAGTTCTTGCCAGATCTACCTGAGTGGTGGCAGGCCAGCTCACGTGGCTAAAGACCTACAGTGCAGACACCCTGGGTTTTCACTCACACCCCAGGAGATTGTCTTGTCTGTGCAACTGATCTCTTAGCAGAGCAACTGGGAACTCAGCAGCCGCAGCTAATGAAGCCCATCTGTCCGGACTGAGCACTCCTTTGCCAACGTGCCTCCCAGCACGTGCTTTTTAGACAGGTTTCCTTCCCTTGGGCACCGCGTGGTTCCCAGCTTCTGCTGACTCGTGGGAAGCTCACAGAAGGTGCCAGAAGAAGCAGAACTGGATAAACGGGGAGAGGAGTGCATAGCCAACTTATTTCTTCTTTGCATTACAAGTAGAGGATATGAGGAAATCGTGGTATTCTTCACCGCCCTGATGTGTGACCTACCAACATGACCATGAAATTTCCATATCTGAAGGTAGGCTGTAGTTGGCAGAGTCCTTCCCTAACATGCCTGACAAAACAGGGTTTGATCTCTAGAATCTCATAAACCAGGCATCATGACACATACCTGCAAACACTCCAGGTTGGAGGCAGAGGACTAGAAGTTCAAGGCTATCTTAGCTGCGTAGAGAATTGATTTCCTTGTTGAGATAGGGTCTCAATAGATAGTTCTGGATAGGCAAGAACTTGCTATGTAGAACAGGGTAGTCTAAAACTCCCCAAGAGTCACTAGCTTCTAGCTCCCACCATTCCAGCAACACATGGAAAGTTCTAAAGCATTATTGAGGCACATTAGACTGAATGAGACCCAGTCGTTTAAAATTAAAAAAAAAACAAACAAAACAAAAACAAAACGGTGTTAGAAGTGCTTTGCCAGGCCAGGAATCATAATCTAAGATTCGGTGAGCTAGAATAACTCCAGGAACAGGATCCAAGATTAGTTCTCTTACTAATGTCATGGACTACTATCAATGCTCCAATGTTAGTTTAAAACATTTATCTCTTTGATTACTCTTTAAGGCATAATATTGATACAGGATTGTTTTGTCATCTTAATCTGAGAGTTGAACTAAATTGAGAAGACAAGAAGAAACTGTGACCTAATTGGGATTATCCGAAGTTTATTCTCTCGGAGTCTTAAGAAATAAGATGTATATTTCTATGAACTAAGCAGAACAGTGTGGGGGCTTCATGCCCTAGTTTTATTTATATTCCTATGGTACAGAGTCTGACCATGAGCTACTTCGCAAGCACTGGGGTTATAAGGGAGGGTTACAGTTCCAGCTGACAGTCTATCATACAAGAAAGTCAACACAGAATACAAACAACTACTCATATCGCACCCACAGTCAAGAGCAGAAAGAAACAAATGCACCCACTCTGTTTTCTCTGATTTAGATTTCTCCTGTGCTATAGAATTCTAGACCCCCCTGGGCCTAGAGAATGGTGCCACCCACAGTGGGCTGGCTTTTATATCAACCAAGACAGTTTCGCACAGACTCACCCAAAGACCAACCTGATCTAGATAACTTTGTGAATGAGGCTTTCTTCCAAGCTAAGTCCAGTTTGTGGCAAACTAGCAAATAAAAATTAGCCAAAACAACGTCCATAGCACCCTTGGGATACCAGGGGAATGGCTTCTCTTGCTGACAAAGAACTTCGATAAACAGACTCAGGAAAGAGATGTTGGACCTCGGTCTCCACTGAGGTCATGAACTAGCAAGAGTGCCACCACACGGGGAGCTCCAGACCAGCTCCTCAGACCACACTCGCACCCTCTTCATCCGAAACATGTTTTCTTCTTCTTCCACTTGAAGTAAAGTGAAAACATATATATTGTTATGCAACAATTACACAAGCAAGCTTCGGTGGACAGCTCATGGAATCTTCACATATGTGCACACCTATGAACCACCATACTCGTGGAGCTGGAGAGGCTTTCCCATAGCCTGTGCTCTGCCTCAGATTGAGTGTTCCCCTTATACACTCTCTTCTGCCTGACTTCTTTCCCTGAGGATTTTTTTTCTCAGTACCAATATCTAAGTGATGCATTGTGTGACTGTTCTGTTGATACCACTATCAACTCTTGTACATGTCATTGGGTGGACATATGCACTTACTCATTTCTTTTGTGATTCCTAGAAATGGAAACACTAGACAGTACTGTGGAAGACATTTAATTTTCATCTTGTTTCCCCTATAATAATGTACACCCTATAAACCATATGTGACCAATCTGGCAATTCCGCACCCTCCCCAGCTCTTGAGAGTATAGGATCTGTGGGGTTTAGAGTTTCCAGAAGAGTCAACTCACCAGCTTTAGTGTTCTTCCTGGGCGTCTTGAAGACTCTAGGAAAGTGATTAGCAGAATATGTCTTGCCACACAACACACCTCCAAGGAGTGGCAGAAATGGAACACATGGGCTTGGGAAGTGGGAGACAGTCACTGGGCACCACCTGCTTAGTCAGATGCTGCTGGGGAAGGTGGCTGGTGGTGGTCACTAGAGGAGCTGGTGTAGAGGGAACGTTGCACCAAAGGCAGATGCCCCGCAGGAGGGATGTGAGGAATGGTGGGAAAGGTTAGAACGGAGAAAAGGATAGAAGAATTAGCAGGGCAGTGGTGGCGCATACCTTTAATCCCAGCACTTGGAAGGCAGAGGCAGGCAGATTTCTGAGTTCGAGGCCAGCCTGGTCTACAGAGTGAATTCCAGGACCGCCAGGGCTACACAGAGAAACCCTGTCTCGAAAAAAAAAATTAAAAGTTGGTATGAAGCCTCCACCTGTCAAAACGCCGTCAGGCACCAGCTACAAAACGGAGGGAGGTTATCACGCAGAAACTGCTCCTCACAGAAACACCGGCTACTTGCCTTTTCCTTTGTGTGGGGTCTATCGTAAATGAATGAATGAAAGACAGGCTTTGGGTGGCAGGTCTAGAAGCCGTGAGGAAGCACAGAAGGGAGAAACGGCCCACATGACAGAGGTTAAAGCTAAGGGTGGGTTCCAAAGCATGAGCTGCTGAGCTGCAGCTGCAGCCACTGGTCCAGTGCTTGCCTGGCATGCAGGAAGCCCTGGATGCAATCCCCACCACAGCGGAAAACGATGGTGCACATCCATGGCCTCAGCACTGAGCAAGTAGAAAGCAGAGGGTCAGAAGTTCGAGGTGAGTCTTGGCAACATAGTGGGA